>JAXGGA010001420.1:122500-154197 GCA_038373865.1 Uloborus plumipes
TATTTTTATTATTTTATTTATTTTTATTTTTTTTTTTTTTTTTATTTTTTTTTTTTTATTATTTTTTTTTTTTTGTTTATTTTTGTTTTTTTGCTGAAGTCTCTAGGGCAGATAGTTACAGCCTCATTGTCATCATCAACGTTTTGTTTCTTATTTTCTTCTACAGTTTGGGACAAGTCAAAGAAAAGTTTAGCACTTAAAATCTTAGCTTCATTTCGCACAGATATATTAGCATTTACCGGAGAAGGGAGTTTTGAGCCTACATGTATTAATAGCATTTTAAACCCGTTTTTAGATCTCTAACGCTCGGACTTGGGTCTCTAACGTAAGCATCATCTGCAAAATGTTTCATTGTCAAGTAAAAACTTATCTTGACGCCGGCAAATGTTCACCAATTGCTTTTGAAAATCATCGTTTTTCGGAAACCGATGGAACATCACATCTTTGGCTTTATTTCCATTTTTACAATTAGCTATAGCGCAAAATACCCTTTTTTTTTTTAAGAGCAATGAATTTTAAAAGCGAATGAGAGATAACAAGTTTTCAATGGGAAGAACACGATTGAAATGCAGGATTTTCTCTCTTTGCGCGACGAAAAAAAGGATGTAATTTAATTAAAAACACTCATATCCGGCCCCGAGGAACCAGCAGAAGGGGACCAGCCTACGTCACAGTTCCCCGAACTCGTTAGGGGACAGGGTTGCCGCGGATCTCTGACTTACCTCTCCTTTCTATATACCTTGCTCGTAGGATCCTACGGTGGGATGCGTTTTTATGCGATCGCAGGAAGCCATGTTTCGAGCAAACCGCGATCATGTGACCTGTGACGACACGTGAAACAGGTCCATAAGCTCGAAACAGCTGTCCATGGATCGAAATAGCCGAGTTGGCGGTGTATTGCATGTTTTTGCCTTAGCCCTTGCTTAGGAGCGGTTACACACTGCTTTATACTTGACTTTACTCTGTTTCCACAAAATTCATCGATTTTTACGGCCAGTATAGATCTAGTGCGGCCATGGTTCTACGTCCCAAATTCTCCAGTAAAATTTCGGCCAATCACAAGTCGGATGGATCCTGCTTTCACCGTTTTCGCTGAGAATATTCGCGCTCTATACGCTTTTTCGATCTCTGGTATTGTTTGAAAATTGAAAAAAATGTTGTTGGAGTGTTTATTATGTTAAATTTATTATTATCACTCAATTCAGTAATGAGATGAAGAAAATGTTTTGATTAGGTATATCATTGGAATTTTATTGAATCTGTACCTATGAAAAGTATTTCGTGTTGATAGTTTCCCTGATTTTTTGTTATAAATATCTCTTGCTAACGAAAACATGAGTGAACTGCCAAAGCTCGAAAGTGTATCTTCCGAACCAAGTGAAAACGTTGGAAATGCTCTAACTGAAGGTAATAAGAAAATTCAATAATGTCGTCAGAACAAATTTTAAGATAATTTTGTGTGTTCCTTTGTCCAATTGTTGTTTTGAATAATTGTTTTCATTAATTTATTTATTTATTTATTTATTTTTTTGACGATTTATTGAATAAACAAATCACCATCATCTGACTTTATTCTCAATTGTAATTTCACAATTATGCTGTTTTTTAGTACATTTTTTGATATCCCAGCAATTTTACTAGTTTTTACCACTGTCCGTGCAAAAATACTATTTTGAGGGCAAAAAGCTGAACCCTAGCAAAATCTAACCTAGACATTCTTATTTCTTTTCTCTCCTTTCTAGTGACATTAAACCTTTCAAGGTTACCAAAACTGGTATTTTACATCCAGACTCTTAATGTGTTTTTGTTCTTATTTGGAGGGATGTACCGTAGCATTTGCAGTTGATGCCTCATTGTCTTTGAGGAGACGTGCACTAGTAGATGTAGGAATTTCTACATTGTGATGCATCGCCAACCTTACATTGTGTTAGGATGCATTCCGATGTAAAAAAAGGTTTTTTTTTTTTTATTGAAAAGTGTGAAAAATATAAACAAGAAGCATCACTATAAAATTTTCTAAAATTGTAATTTTTCTGTGCTGTCTCCAAATTTTCCGAAAGAGGGAAATTTTTTAGGAGGTCACATTGACCTCCCATCCGGAAGCCCCCGGTATTTAACAAATAGAGATTAATAAACAAGGTACTTTTTTTTCTAAACAATGGCATATTCTTCAGTTTATAAGGTGCAGGTTTCATTTCAAAACTTGATCAATTTACAATAGAATTGCTAAAAATGTCGCTCTAAGCTATTAACTTTTCCAGTTTCCACTGACTTATAGCCTTAGAACTAAACAGTTGCTGTAATTAATTATACCGTTTGTAATCAGTGTTGTAAAATGTAGTTGATTTGCTCATTGAAAACCTAATTGCCTAACCTTAAGGTTTTCACAATGGTCAGGACTTGCTTTGGTTTGGCTCGCTGCCAATTCAACAGAGTTGCAAGAGATTAAGAGATTAAATTGGCAGGAAGTAACATGGATTGTCATCCTTGGTTGCCATGTTGTATTTGGATTGGTGCACTGCTCGTTCAAAACCGGTGTGAGCAATAGATTAAGATAGGTATGTGTACCCTACATCAATGCCGATGTATCAGTTTAGAGAAGAATTCTAAACTATTGTAATGATGTAGGGCATACACCAGCATTTCGCTATGCATTGTCTAGCCCTAATGTCCACCTCTGAGAAACTTTTTGGCTTTTATACTTACCATTTTTAGCTAGGCTCTAAACATGTGAATGTTAGATATTATATGTAGGTATTGAATTTTCAAATATTTTTGCAGATTTTCTGTGGTTACGGCGCGATCCTATTCAGCAGCTAATCCTTAGTTTACTGTTAGTTTCACTTTCTTGTGTCTTCACTTTTATGTACCTACATTGTTTATTGCAAAGAACACGACTTCAAAATATGTATTTAAATTGTACTAGTTGTTCAAAGCTTCAAGAATATGATTTTGCCAGAATTGTCCCTTTACCTCTGTTTTGTTTTTGGCTATTTTAGAATCTTCTAGTGAAAGTCACAGATCTGGGGAAACTTCAACTGCTAAAGAAACAGGTATGCTTTTTTATTTTATTATCTAGTGATATGGGATAAAAATAAGTTTTCTAGAAAATATAACCTATATCTAACCCCAGGCTGCAATGGAGGCAGTTAATCATTTAAAAAAAAAAACTTGCACACATCAAATTTGTTGCGGGAGAGAACGGTTATCTCATCACTTTGTTGGAAAGGCTGGAATTATAGCCTTGAAATAGCTAAATGTTGTATTTTCTTGATAATTTGTCCTTTATTTATGCTAGTTTTTAGCTTCAATCATAAACCTGTGTTCATTAGTTTTATAGATAGGAACACAGGAGCATAAAAAATAAGAAATAAAAAAGTGCATTTTTTCTTTGATTAACTGTATACATACATCATTGATTAAACATAATGTTTAAAACTATTTAATGTTTGAAAAATAATCATCAAACTCCACTTATCTAGTCTTCTTTAAAGATTTCAAAACCTTCAAGCCTCTGTCTAGCCTTCTTTCTTTGCTCCAAACTTATCTAATTTTAACCGGGGGGAGGGGGGTTGCGACTCTCCCGTATTTTTTATTTTTTTTTTTTAAATTGTAGTTGCTGTAAAAAAAAAATCAAGTCTGCCAATTCAAAGCTGATTGTATCAATGCTGTTACCATGTAATATTCTCCGTAGACTAATTAAGAAAGAAAACCTTTTTTTTTCCTTTTATCTGAATGTGTTTTATGTTTATAATAAATTGCAAATTCCTTAGAAATTAAATTAATTTTTTCATGTTTTCAATTTAGAGTCAAATTTGATTGGTACCAGTTTGGACAAAAATGCTTCTGAAGAAAATGCAGGTATATTTAGTTTGTCTACTTTTGGTATGTACAGTGAAGCACCGTTTATACGTTTTTCAAGGGACCGTGAGGAAAAAACGTATAAATGAAAAAACGTATAAATGAAAATTACAAAAAAATAAGAAAAAACGATAAAAATAAGAAAAAACAAGTGGATTTTCATCCACTTCCTTCAAAATGCGCATTTTGTCTTTTAACGACAGAGATTTTCTGCAACGCGAAGCCATCGGTGACTGCGAGTGAATGACAACAAAATCCAGAAAGAAAAGGGGTATGCCCTCCTACAAACCGGATAGTGCACGTGAAGAACCTTACCTGTTAAGGGAATACGGAATTGCTGCGAAATGAGGGGAAAGGGGGTTACCTTCGACTCGTCTTTTGCTCAACTGGACAGGTGTAGGTCAAGGTCAGATGCGATTTCTAGGAACTGGACAATCAGCAGCAGCTTAGAATCTGGGGTTGAACTGTGCATTCTCGCTCTTTTTAACTCAGATTTTAAAAAACGTATAAATGAAACTGCGATTTTAGAAAAGCGTATAAAAGAAATTTTTTAACATTAATGTGTATTGGACTCTGCCGGGACCGAGAGTAAAAACGTATAAATGATAAAAACGTATAAAAGAGAAACGTATAAACGGTGCTTCACTGTATCTTCTTTCTTAACCCTTTGAAGCAGAAATGGGACACCGGTGTCCCAGAGAACGAAACACTGATTTCCCATGAATATTTTACCTTTTACGAAGAAAGGAACATCGCTGTCCTATGCTGCATTACATAACCAGAAAATTCTTAACATGCTAAGGATAATATTTTCCCCTTATTTCGATTTAAATTAGTACAAAATAATTGACAAAGTATGATGAAAACGTTGATAAAAATTCTGCGTTAAAGGGTTAATTGATGTTTTGCAATTTTCATTATTTTATTGCAAGCAATCATATTCAATCTTTCAAATTCCTTCATGCATTTATTTTGACTCTTACTATAAGGAATTAAATTAATTTTAGATTAATTTTTATTGATCAAAAATTTTATGTAATGATCCGTAAAATTAATAATGGGCAATTCGACAGTAACAGATGTATCACTGCCCCTCCCGCCTAAATGACGGGCCTGTCTTGTGCAAAATTTTAGTTTTGCAGTTGTGTCATTATTCTTCTGAAACAGCGATATGTACATTGTTATGACATAAAAATTAGCTTTTTTTTTACTGTTACAAAATATCTTGATATCCTCTGTTGTAAATCTCTGTTTTGTACTAAGAAAATGAGTTAATATTGCTTTTAAACAGGAGTTCTTAAATCACTACAAAATTTATAAATATTATCCCTTTGTATGAGTATTTGTTATAATAAATTGTGCATACAATGTTTGCTTGGCGCACATCCTGTTTTTATTTTTCAAAACAGTAACCCCTCATTATATCAGATAACAAGGAGCTGCTTATTAACAATGTGCTATTTGGGCGATTCTCTGTAAACTCGTCATTTTTCACTCGAAATCATGGTTCTCATGGGTTTTTGAAATGTTCGTATAATTATAATACTATTGCTCAGAAAATGAATCTATTACTTTGGTTTGAAAGAGGGCCAATTGAAGTTTATGTTTTTCTGATAAATTATGATAGGGGGTTACTCCCCTGCCTAGTATAACTACGCAGGGGACTGTGCTAGGTAGCTGTATTTTTGCCCTTTGTAGCGTAATATCTGCAAAACTATTGGAACATAATTAGTTTCAAGACTACCTATAAATTTAGGCAAAAATCGTGGACATAATAACTAATATGTTTCATATTTAAACTAATTGCCATTAATAAAATCACTTCCCAGAGGACTGTTTTCGCAACGATCACGATGCATACTTTCAGCACAAATGTGGCTCTCGAACTAAACAAAGTGGCGTTTCAACACCGTTCACGGCGATTTCGTCAAATTCATACTGATTACTTTAAACTTCATGCCAAAAAGATTTTGCAAAAGTTATAGATTTTTCGTATTACAGCTTTGAATTTGTTGCAGGGGACTGTTCGAAAAAACTCTGGACAGAATTTACATGACAATTTTAAGTTTTAGAAATACGTAATTATACTTTATTTCATATGAAAAATATAGCTTTATTATTCTATTTTTAGATATTAATTGCCAAATTTAAGTAGTGTTAATAGGTTTTTTGAAATACTATCTTTAACAGTTAGACTATGGGATTTGGACAGCCAGGGGACTGTGTTTTTGGTGCTTAGATAATCTCTAGAAAAAAAAAATTAAATTGTTATCGCTCCAAATACAATTGGCCCACAAAGTATTAATGCTTTTCTTGTATTAAGAACGATAATTACTTAATTACACTTTATTATTTTTAAAATAATTGGTCCGGACAGCCAATTACCAGTTTACAGAGAATCGCCCATTTACAAAAAGTTTATTTCTCTGTAGTGTTTTCATTGCCGATAGCCATCTGTAATAATTGTTAAAGGAATTTTTATTTACAACTGAAAATGAATATACTTTTATTTTTCATAAAGAGTGAATAAAAATTGGTTGCTTATGCTTCATATTTAATTTAGATTATGCACAAAATACTGCCACTCTGGATGAACCATTAGGCAGAATG
Source organism: Uloborus plumipes (assembly GCA_038373865.1). Taxonomy (NCBI): domain Eukaryota; kingdom Metazoa; phylum Arthropoda; class Arachnida; order Araneae; family Uloboridae; genus Uloborus; species Uloborus plumipes. The sequence goes on from JAXGGA010001420.1 coordinate 128,972, forward strand.
GTTTCAGGTAAATTTTATATGCGTTGCCTCCCCCCTCCCCCTTCCACAGCTTTTGCTTTGATTTAATTTAAAAATTTGCTTAAGCAGCAATTAAACTCAAAACATTTATAGTGCATTTTAACTATCCCTTTTTATTTTTTAGAAACAATGGACCCCAAGGTCTCTGATGAAGAATCGAAAAATGATCAAATTTTAGGTAAAATATTTTCTCCTGCATTTGATATTTCTATTAGTTTTGCATTATTTAATGTGCAAGTTGGTAAAAAATAAATACATCATAGTGCATTATACTTAGTTAATAATTAGATGAAAAATTTAAGTTGCTTTTAAATGAAGAAATTAAAATATTGCATGAAACATTCTTTAAACATGTCTAGCATTGAGACTCTTATGAAAGCAAAAGTCATTACTTCCTTCTATATGTACTAATATAGAAGAAAGTATTCGATTCATGAAAAACTATAAATTGGAACGGATTTATACGTTTTGAGATGTGTTAGTCCTCTGACAGTTTCTGAAAAATGTTTGTGTATCTGCTGAGTCAGGAGTCATGTGGTATGAGCATTAAGTAGGTACATTAAGAAATAAGTACATTTAATATCGTAATAAAAGTAAAAACTTAGAAATACAACAACCATCTTCAGATGCATTGATAAGAAAGCTAAAGCTCATTAAATTGAATTTAAAGGAACACAAGCATATCTGCAAACAGCAAACATAATCATTCCCTTCTGGCCATCATTTGCAAGTTAGGTTTAGTTTAAAAACAGTATCATAACTGGCGTAACATGCATGGGCAACGTCAGGCAAAAGAACTTAATAGCGGTTGTCCTAGTATCAGGACAAAAGAGCTCTTAAGTTTGAATATAAATAATGTTAGGAAAAATTTTGGTCTTCTTACTGGTCATTGCGCTTTAAAACGGCACCTTACTATTATGGGGATTACTAATAATCAAACTTTCAGGGGTTGCCTCGTTCATGAGGAGACTGCTACGTACATTTCATGTGATTGTGAAGTGTTCTCTACCTATAGATCTAAAAACCTGGGTCGTCACTTGCTCGAACCTTGGGGGATTCATGATATTCCCATTAGATGTTTGCTGAACTTAGCTTCAGCTACTTGTCTGCTTTAAGACTTCTGTTTAGGGTTTAGTACAATAGACCTCTGGTCGCTGTGCTTGGCTTTGTTAAACCCCCCTCGCTTTCATTTCATTTCATAGGTTTAATCTCACATTCCACTCTCAGTGTAACCTGAAAAATGAACTACTGTTCTTGAGGCAAGTCTTTCGGACTGGTTTAGCATCGGGGGGAGGATGCACAAGCTTTAGTGTAGTTGATGGTGTCTTCCTCTCGTTGTTTTTAAATATGTAGGTTTTAAGCGATCATAGGCAACAGGGTTTCTTTTTTTTTTTTTGCTGTTAATTGCTGGTGCAAAGTTTTGTCTGTTCTTCAAACAACTAAAAAAAAAAGTTTTAAAACCTGGAACCTGACTACAGAAAAAAGCACTGAAAGGTAAGAAACAAGAAAGGTGCTATTTGATAATCTTTATATAGTTCTATTGGAACCCTTTGTCAGTCCTACATTAATAACATTATAATTCAGTTCAAATGCTGTAAACGTTCTTTGTCAACAACAGAAAAACAATTTGATAGAATAACATTATAACTCAATTTATCATTCTTGTGCATCAAAATAATTTGCTTGCTTGTAAATTAAATTAAAATGCTTGCTTTTTATAGTAGACAACGCATGATTACAGCATTTGAATAGAATTATAATGTTATTAATGTAGGACTGACAGAGGATTCCAATAAAATTTATAAAGATATTTACATATCAAATAGCACCTATCTTCTTTCTTACTTTTTAGAAATGTTTTCTATAGTGTATGTTAGTTTTCAAACTTTTTGTTTATTTTAATATTTTCTGTTTTAACCCCTGTGATGTGACGACAAAACTCTTTGAAATGAAATAAATAAAAGAGAGGGGGGCTTAACAAAGCCAAGCACTGCGACCAGAGGTCAATTGTACTAAACCCCAAACAGAAGTCTTAAAACAGACCAGTAGCTGAAGCAAAGTTCAACAAACACCTAATGGGAATATCATGAATCTCCCTAGGTTCGAGCAAGTGACGACCCAGGTGTTCAAACCTATACACAGAGTACACTTCACAATCACATAAAATGTACTGTAAAGGCCTTTAATTTCGCGGGCCGTAATTTTCGCGAAAGTGAATGTATCGGTGATTTCGCGGGCCGAAAGTTTCGCGAATTTTGCATGTACAGAACCGAAAGTTGAAAAAGTCCAAAGTAAAAAAAAATTCGCGAGGCCTAAATTTTCGCGTTTACGAAGGGCTCGCGAAAATTAAGGCCTCGCGAATAAAAAGGCCTTTACAGTATGTAGCAGTCTGCTCGTGAATAAGGCAACCCCCCCCCCCAAAAAAAAAATGTCTTTTTTCCTGTGAATTTTTTGTAAAAAAATGTAAGCATTTCCCCTTAAAGGACTCAGCTGTTCTGTTAAGACAAAGAATAGAGTATTACATTGGCAAAAAAAAAAAAAAAAAAAAAAAAAAACAATATGTTGTTGACAGAGGAAGTTATGACCGTTTGAATATCGGTAAAATATGACATTTTTCATATTTCGGCCTTACGCAACTAAAAGCACGTTGAACTTTCCTCGGTTGTTTATACATTATTTTAAAATGCTTATACTGGCCTTTCAAACGACACTACTTTTGCCGTGGCAACTGAAATGTGCAAGCTGTTTTTAAACCTCAAAAATGCTGAAAAACATCAAAAATGCATTGTTTAGAGGGCCTTCGCTGATCTTACGGCAACAACTTACCACAAATTTAACATTCATTTTGTAAAGTTTGAACCTTCTGTATTCCATATACAAAAAGAAAATTGGAGTTCAACAGTTCCTGGTAAGAGTTTTGGCTCACAGCAACTTCCATGTCTTGAAAATCCTCTTAATTTTTGATGCCGCACCTTCACCTTTAGGGATAAACAAAAACTAAACAACTCAACTTTAGAACAAAACATTCTGGATTTCGTCTTTCAATAAGATAATAAACATTTGGTAAATTTTCGGAAAAAATCTGAGTTGTCATGAATTACCTCATAATGTTAGGCATGACAGTTAGTCCGATTCTTGCTCTTAATACAAATATACCCAGACTGCTAAAAACATAACCCATCCTTTTGGGTGTGCAGTAGTCTGATCAAAAGAACCTTCTTAAGGTAATTGAAGAGGATCCTTCATCATATCTTGGCCAAGGAAGACATCAGTGCAACTTTCCAGTTCATGATGAATAAGTGATTTCCTTACCAATTGTGCTTGGGAGATATTGAATGAAATTCTTGCACAAGGTCTGATAATTTGCTTACCAAATCCGTAAGATCACTGGAGTGCTAATTAAGATGGAGAAATTCACCAGGAGAACAAATAATTGAACAGCCAGTGGAACCAAACATCAATCCAGCTAGTGTGGGGCCATGTTTTCCTTCAAGACTTCCCGAAAAGCAAAGCCTTCAAGAAAATTGGTCAGTTATTTGTTAGGCAGTAGAAATAACTATTCAATGTCTGAAGAAGGCCTATAAGATCGCAATGGACATAGTAGAATTTGTTAGAAGGCTCATGAAAATTTGAGGGAGGTGCGTTTGTGTGCCGATATATTTTAAACTTTTGTTTCTCATGGTATGCAGTATTTCACCCAAAAACACATATCCTAACATTTGTCATATAAGGTCAAGCATGACATGTTGACACATCACATATTATGCCCTGTGTAACAAGAGCTGGCGTGTGAAGAAAATGTTAATTTCCCACTCTCAGCACTTTTCCCTTTATGGTTGTCATAGTTACAGCAATGTGGACTTTTTTGCCACTTAGCTTTTGCAACAATGGTTAAATTTAAACGATTAAAATTGCTTTGTGCCAAAACTATTATTCAATCAACTTTAATAAAATACTTTGTGAAGTGAAGAAAATAAATACCTTTGTGCGATAGATGTTGATTTCCTCTGGTCCGTATTTAGAAATTTCGAAAGATCCTAGTGACTAAGAGTTAAAAACGATTTCTTCTGCGGTTAAGTCTGTTCAGTCTATTCCTTTGAGTGTTAAACGATCTGTTATTCCCTCTATTGCTAATTGTGCTAGATTTTATGCTTTACCCAAGGTACATAAAACTGGTATTCCATTTAGACCGATTGTATCCATTATCCAATATCGGTACTGCTTCTTATAAACTTGCTAAATATTTAGTCTCTGTGTTTTCTCCACTTAGAATTCATAATTTATTCACCATTAAAAATTCTGTAGATTTTGTTAAGAAAATTCATAATTTCGTTCCTAAGGATTCCTTTATGGCTTCTTTTAATGTTAAATCCTTATTTACGAACGTTCCAATCGAGGATGCATTGTTATGCCTTTAAAGAAGACTTTCAGAATTTCATTTCACCTCTAAGAAAATTGAGGAATTAATTTTCCTTACCCGTACATGTATTAAGCAATGTTCTTTTGCTTTCAATGGGAAATTTTACACTATGTCAGATGGTCTAGCTATGAGTAACCCATTAAGCCCCATTCTTAGTGATACTTACATGCATTATTTTGAGGTTAAGTTGTTCCAAAAATTACAGTTTCAATTTTATGTTAGATATGTTGTCGACTGTTTTGTTCTAATGAACCATAACCAGTTTCAAAATGACGATATTTTATCCGTTTTAAATTCTATAGATCCTCATATTCAATTCTCTTGTGAGAAAGAACAGGATAATTGCATTCCCTTTCTTGATGTTCTAGTTTCTCGTACAGAATTCAGCTTTGAAACTACAGTTTATCGCAAACCTTTTGCTGTCTCGTTACCTCCTCATCGACTTTCATCTCACCCTCCTAGTCAAAAATATGCTGCATTTAATTCTTTTGTGTACCGTGCTATTAATCTTTGTTCTTCACCGGAACTTCTTAATGCTGAACTCGACTATCTTAAAGCTGTGGCCATTGATAGAAACTACCCTCATACTTTGATTGATTCCATTTAAAAAAAACTTTCTAATAAATCCAAAACGAATATTGTTGAGAGAACTCATCAGAAAGAATTTGGTTGTTTTGCCATTCTTTCCCTCTGTGAGTTATCAGGTTGCTAAGATTCTCAAACGTTTCAATTTCCAAGTGGTATTCTCTCCTATGAATAAACTATGTTTCTCTTCTCTTAAAGATCCCATTCATCCTCTTAACAGTTGTGGTATTTATAAAATTAATTGCACTTGCAATTTCTCCTATATAGGACAGACGAAATTCCGCTTAAAAGAACATCAGAATTATGTGAAAAAGCAACAATTAAATCAGTCTAGTATTGCGCAACATTGTTGAGACAAGAATCCAAAAATTCCCCAACCCATCAGATCTTGATTTTTGGGAATCCTTCCACATTTTGAAAAACAGTTCTGACTTAGTTAACGATTTCAATGCTATTCCTTATTTTTCTGCTGTTTGGCATCCATTTGTATTAAAGTACATAATTTTCCTATTTGCAAATTTATTGCTAATTTATTCATAAGTGGTTTCATTTTTTGACAATGTTTATGATCTATCGGATCTTTTGGAAATTTATTTCTTAACGGTTTTTTCTTGATGGTTTCATGTAATAAATTTTGGCTCTAAACATTGTCTTGTTTGTTTTATTAATATTCAGTTTTTGCTATTTATACTGTCCTTTGTTCGAATGTGTTGCTTTTATCGAATGATTCTTCATCCTAAAGCTCACACTTCTTGTATTAAAAAAGGTGCTCCTTGTAGCCCCGAAACACGTGTCTGCAGTATACCTGTATATTTGTGCATCGTTAACGTTGGATTTAACCTAACACTTTGTGAAGTATTTATATAACTGTTACTCATGATGGCAGGTCTTGCTAAAACAAACTATTTAGTGCTAGATTTGTTAGAAACCATTTAGAAATAACTGAGATATGATGATATAAATAAAAGCGTAAACCTAATTCGATAACATAAAAGAAATGAAATGCCTCAACAGCAGTGCATTAAAAAAAAGAGTGGAGCTGTTTTCTTTCGTACGGTTACCATAAAGACGATGCAAAATTTCTAAACTTGATGCGCCTATTTAAAAGTAACAGGATTGGCTGTAAATTCTGATACGTTAAAAAAGTATACTACGGGATCTTTGAAACTAAATGGGTAGTATTTATTTTGCAAATTAATTGAGTGATTTTAAATTAGGGGCAAAAAATACTTGTGAATAAAATAAAACTTTTAACTTTAGAATAATTTAATGTAGTATAACTTGAGTACACACATATTTTGATAATTTATATTGGTCATGTTATCATTTATTGCTTGTATATTTAATTATTTCCTCTCTTCAATTTAGACACTCTTAAAGCTGACAGTTCAAACGATGAGCCTATCGCTGTGAAAAAGACGGAAGGGACTAAAGGTAAGTCATGTTCACATCTTCATGACATATTTTATGTACACATTTTGATAATTCAGACATTTCGTGTGATTATTATTATTATTATTTTTTTTTTTTTTTTTGCATACTATTTCTCCACCCTCATTTTAGAAATTCTCAAAACTAATGATCCAAAAGATGAGTGCTTAACTTTAGAAATGACTGAAGATAGTAAAGGTATGTAAAGGTTGGCACATTTAAGGAGTCCTTTGCACACACATTTTAATCATTTTTATATGTTTTTAACCCCTGACGCAACAAGGAAGGGAGCAATAAGTTTGGCTTGTCCGTGAATCTGTCTTTGGCACCGTACAGCTTAAACGGGTGGACTGATTTTGAAAACTTTTTTTCATTTGAAAGGTGAAATGATCGAGAGTGTTCTAAGCTAGGTTGCGTTTTCGGATGACACTAATTTGCAAAGATATTAATTAAAAAGCTTTAAAATGTTTTTTGTGATTTTTGAAGTGAAAACGTTCTGGAAAATTTAAAGCAATAGTACCAAAAGAAAGGGAAAAAAATCTGCATCTGATAAGATGTGTTTGGAACTTCCATGTGAAATAGAACTCCAATTATAATGTTTTTTAGCAAATGCGGCTAAGCCTTTTTTTACGTGATTGAAAACTGATGTTATTGTTATCCAACAAGGAAAAAAAACTCAATGATTTAAAATTTTTGCCAGTTTCTACTTGTTAACAATTAAAATGGTTGTAATTGATTTTAGTGTAAGAATTTTCAATCTTCCTTCTTTATTCTGCTTTTGCGATTAGCAAATTTTACTAGTAAGGATTGTCCTTCGTTTTCTATGTTTACCATATGCTCTCGAAAATAATTAAATATATTTAGGTTTAAAATGCTTTATGACCAGAGAAGTTCATTTTAATATGAGATCGGCAATCAGGGTCAAGGGTTGTTTTTCAATTTTTAATTTAATCTTAGTACTCTATTGTTTATTACCCTTATTCTGAGTTCTTTCTTACCTTCATTTTAGATAATCTCAAGGACAATGATTTAAAGGATGAGCCAATTACTATAGAAATGGCTGAAGGAAGTAATGGTAAATGGGTTTTGCTACATTTCTTTTACATTGAATACTTTTTTTTTGTACTATTTTAATTATAAAAGAAAAACGGCTGGGTTTTTTGCATGATTTTTCTTTTTGTTATGGAATATGATTGGTGGTTTGGTTAAATTAAATAGGGATTGATAAGTACTACAAATATAGAAATAGATATGTGTAAGGTGCATATATAGATAAATATAAAGACACGTTGGGTCGCTGATGGACAGGAAGAGAGAGTTCTTTTAGAGACAGATATAGATTAATAAATATAACTACCATTTGTATTTGAGCAGTCGCCGAAGGTGGCAATTTTGGCATAAAAAGGCAGATTGTGCGTCTTGCTGCTTTGCGACTAGTACAGGGTTGGTAGTTTTCAGGGGCTACCCCTGATTTCAGGGTTTTTCAAATAAACCTTCTGGGTTTCACATAATGTTTTCCCATGGTTTTATTCATGTGGTCCCCTCCTGCCCCTTTTCTACTTAGGGAGGGCAAGACAAGAGTCATAGGTTGGGAAAGAGGGAGGAGGAAACCAAGCTGAATGTTTTTGTTCATTTTTTTTGTGTTATTGTTTTGCATGTATGCAAGATATATTCCACGATTTATTTTTCATGGACTATGTAAAGGGCTTTTGCATGATTAAAATTTCAATATTGAGATAGTTTCTTTTCACAAATTTGAGAATGGAACTCCTGATCTTCCTAGAAAAGTACATTTGTTGTTTTTATGTTGATTCCATTAGCATTTGCAAATAGCGTGAGCATGCCCCCCCCCCCCCCTCCAAAAAAAAAAAAAAAACACTAAAAACACGTTTCTGAAAATTTTTATGATGCTGTCTGTATCATGTCCCCTCTTGACCACTGCAAATGAAACTCGGAGCATTTGTACACTTTTTCAGGGTTTCGTTACTGTTATTCCATCACTTTCAGGGTTTTTGATGTTGAGTTACTATCACCCCTGCTAGTAGTAGAATTTTCTTTTCTTTTCCTGCCTGTGGTAGATTTGTTTGTTATTCAAAAGAAATTTTCTTAATTCCAGCTGTTGTTGAAGAGAGTTCAAAATGTAGTGAATCCGTTGCAAGTGAAGCAATTGTGTTGGAAACGGGTAAATATATCTAATGTCATATTGATGCTTATCCGGATGCTTTTTTTTTTTTTTTCGCTTTGTTTGAATGAAATTTCTTACTAAAGTCATTTTCTTGAGTTTATTTAGGCATAATTTTAGTTTTTTCTCTTGAAGGACTTGAAATAGTTCCTGTTTTCTTTAAATTTGATTTCAGTCTGAAACTTTTTTCCACAATAGGTCCTCTCCCCTTTCTTTATGTATGCTATTGTTGAACTGCAAAAATAAATTTGCCAATGTTTTAAATTCTAGAATTAGATGCTAAAATTTTAAACCTTTTTTTTAATGTATGTCTTTGTCATTTTATTTCTTATTATCTGAAAGTAATTTTTAAACAGTTTTATTGCAAGAGAAAAAGGAGTCTATCAGAAATTTTATATTCAAAAATTTTATAATTATAATTAGTACTGATTAATTTAGTAGTTATTATGAATGATTTAAAATTTTGGTTGAAATGCTTTTTTGAAGAGCAATATTACAATAAATAAAATGAATGATGTAAAAAATATTTTGTTGAACCAATTAGATTAGAACCAATTTTATTGTAGCAAAAAAAAAAAAAAAAAAAATTGCTTAAAAATGAAGTATTTTTATGAAATTACTCTGTTATAATCTATTATGATTTCTACTTAAATTACATTGTTACTGCTTATTACCATCACTTCGGTAAGATTCGCTTTCTTGAAACTTGGCTGGTTACGAAATTTGTCAATGTCAATATATATGTGTCGTAATAATAGTTCAATGACCTGAATATTGCCATGATGTATTATTAAAAACCCTAAAGTTTGTCCTTGTTTAAAAATATTTTTTTTAGGCTTTTATTAAAACATTTTCTCCTTCACCTGGGAGTATTTGAGTTGTATTATTTGAGTACTTTCTTGTAGTGTTCAGTGTTTGTAGAAAACCATGTTACGTTATTTTAAATTAGTAAATTGTTTTCTGTATAGCACTTGAACCTGAAGATTTAAATGCTGGTGATGCTGAGGCAGAAAAAATGGGTACGTTTATTTCTTTATTATTAAGATATTTATTATGTACCTCATTTTAAAACGTATATATTAATTACAATTTTTATCTATTTTCTTCTAGTGTAAGAAACAGTCATGAAACTTTTTCTTATGTCGTATTTTTTTATATAAGCATTAACAAAACTATAATTTTAACAACATAATTGTTTATTGCATACATGTGATTCTTCAGCCAATTGGCTGAAATCGGCCTATTTGATTGGCAAAACATAGTTCCGCCCTTCTACCAATCTGCGTTAAAAAATTTCCCACCCCCTCCAAAATTTTCAATCCATTTAAAATTTTCCTGATCTCTAGACGAATAATGGGAGGCGACGGTGATCTACCCAGCTTTAAAAGGGAGCATTCTTTGCTTGCTTGGTTTTGGTTAGAAATTTCAATTTGAAAAAATAAAAAATTAAATGAAATAAAAGAGTTAGAGAATCCAAAATGATAAGAGTTTAAAAGAAAAAATATAATAAAATGTTTACTAACTGCATTTAATAGTACTTTTGTCCATCGAACCAAATAGTCACAACATTTTCAGCCAAATTGTTTTGAAAATAATCACATGTATGTTATTGATTGAAATTTTGCTTTCTTTTTGTGACTGGGATGAAAAAACACAAAATAGATTGTACTCCATCCAGCCACTGATAAAAGGTTTCAAACCCTTAAGTATTAAGTGAAATAGTCCAACGTTGAAAAAGCGACCATTTTAAGACGTCTGGCTCGTAGATATATCTTTCCATATGCTCTTCTGAGCAGCATACCGGGAGTCTGGCAGTTAGGAGTGGTTGCGTTTTTTGCTGCGCATCACACTTGTATTGGAAAAAATAGTGATCTTTTAGTCATTTTTGGTCAATTTCACGTCAAATAAAATCATGGAAAAAAGTTTTTTGCCTCACCGTTTCCAAATTTTAACAAAATTAGGTGTGAAGGACACATTGTCGCTTTGGAAGAATAATGCTGCAACTCAAAAAAATCGAAAAATGACATTTTTATATCATTTCGTTCAGAAAAAATCGCTCTTTATGATAAATAAGGTTACAACTCAAAAGTGTCAAAAAAATCCGCTAGGGAGCATTTTTTGGAGAGCACTGATGTAACTCAAACTACCTTCACTCTTTTTAAAATTACATCATTAGTTAAAATGCCATTGAAGTCAATCATGCTACATTAGAAAAAAGATTAAATGCGTTTTTTTTAATGTTAGTTTCATTAAAATAGTCGCAACAGTTTTGAGCACAAGCGCAATAGAAGTTTCTATAAAGTTAAAAATTGCTCTCCTGAAAAATTGGCTTTTTTGAGTTGCAGCGTTATTCTTCCAAAGCGACGACATGTGACAAGATAAGTATTCCTACTCAAAATTGTATGAAATACAGAACTGTTAAAAAGCGAAAAAAACCTGATAGTTTTTACATGCAACTTCTTTTCTAATTATAGTCGAATAAAAATTCAACACTCATTGTGAATGCAAGGAATAGAGCTTTCTATTGATATTTTACATGACATACTCAGGGCTGCCAACTACTACGCATTTAGCGTAGTAACTATGCATTCATCCAGTTTACTACATACTACGCAAGGGGATGCAAATTCTACGCATTCGTTGAATAATCATACAAACTAATTATTATTATTTTTTTTTCACCTTGTATATCGAATGTCCTTTCATCGGTAGGCCCAGATGATGCTTTTTTAAGTCGATTTCAGTATCACTTCGCATGGCATCTTCCGTAGTGGCGCGCAAAGTCTTCTTCATCCTGATTGGATAATGAACTTGGATACTGTTCTTTGAATACTTTGAATGAACTTTGCTCTGAAACTCGGAATGCTTAATGAATTGAAAAAACAAGTATGATTCATAACAACGAATCATGTATTTGAAGGAATGTCCTGATGAGCTAGCAGTTTAAGCAAAACAGGCAACCTTACATTGTTATTAAAACAATCTTCATGGATAAAATATTTCACTTTTTGTTTTTCTTTATTTAATCCTGTTGTATTACTAAATCAAATAAAAGAATGAAAGTCTGATTTGGATTGAAAATTTCTTTTGGAAATTTGTTTGCCAAGTTTTTCTGTGAAGTTGCTGTCATTTGACAAATCTTCAATTTGACTTGTTTTTAAAGAAAACTCAGACTGCAGAACAGTATAATCAACATTATCTATTAATAATTTCAAAAAATGAAGTATTATTTTATTGCAATTGTTTTATGTAAAAAACAGATCTAAGTATATCGGCCTATAATAGTTGGGGAGGGGGAGATTTTTGAACTGCGCTAGACTACACTTAAACACTGGAAATACTTTTTTTTGCCGCATGTGATGCGCATTGAAAAATGCAACCACTCTCAGGCACCAGACACCCCGCATACTGTTTAAAAGATCATAGGGAAAGATGTATTAAAGAGCCAGGCACCTAAAAATCGTCACTTGAAAACGTTGCTAGCTCTTAGACCAAAAGAAATAGGTTTTATGATAACACGTCTTTGCATCGGTCATACCATGTTCATGTGTAAATATCTTTTTTGCCACGAACCGGCTCCAGTATGCGACTTATGCAATGTTAATCAGACATAGTTGCATATTATAAGTGAATTCTCAAATTTAACAGTATTCAATATAAATATTTTAATCTATCTTCGACGATATTGCTTTGGGACACATCTCATCCGAATTTGCTCCCTTTCTGTCAGGAGATTGGTTTCTGTTTTTTAACTTGGTGTATGTTTCATCCCTCTCTTTGTTTTGTCACTTTGTTTCTGTTCTTTTACGTGTCTGACCAAACTACTTTTCTGTTAATTGTTTGGTCATTTTTTAACTCTGCGTTTTCATGCTTTTTTCGGCTTTATATTTGAAATTGCTTTTTTTGCTACCACTTTTCGTTTTTATATTTTAATTAAAAAAAAAGATGTCATAAAATAAACAAATGTATGACCCATAATTGCTCTTGCGTCAGTGAATTAAAAACCAACCAACCTATATTTGAAAGTACATTATAAAGTGGAATTTAACTCATTTGTAGTAAGTACCCTAGGGCTTGAAAATTTTGCTGGTATTTAAAATTATTTCTCTGTATAATTGAGTCATTGTAAATATTCTTGTTTACAGATCCAGATAATATCAACGAACATGTGAAGGCCGAGAAAAATTTTGAAGTTTGAGGCAATTTTGATGTATTTTTCAAACAATTTTCTGTAATATCACTCTGGTTAGCAAGAAATGTTGGTTGCCAAGTTTGAGGAGCTTACAATCAATAGTGATGAAAAAGGAGTGAATATAATTAAACAAACATACTTCTTCATTGTGTTACTGTAATAATGTATAATTTTATTTTTAACTATGGCAGTGGCATAAAACTCGGGTGAAAATGCAGCAGTTTTTTGCAGAAAATTTTAAAGAAAATGTATAAGTATGCAGACAATTTTAAATTTTATCCAGGTCTACTTATTAAAATGGCATCTGTAAGTAGTCTCTTGAAAGAAGTATAAGTAGTGTTCCACTCTGTAATAAAAGATTTTGTGCCTTGTTTTCTTCATAAGCATAAATTCTGATGTAATGACACTTGCTCTAATGTCATTCGTATTTCCATTGCAGAAATAGAAACAGAAGTTTTGAATCCAGAAACTGAAGAACCCGAAGATGGTATATATTTTTGTTGTCTAATTAAATTTTATGTGCTTGTCAACTAAGCCTTAATTTTAATATACTTGTCATCTTATCGTCAAACATGTTTAATTATTATGTGTAAAAGTATAAAAATGGAGGAAATATTCGAGCTGAATATTATAAATTAAAATAAATACTTTTTTGCTTAAAATTCATGTTATTGTTCTTAAATAATTAAAATGTAACTGATTAATTTTAAGAAGCTACTGTAAAAAGTGCTGTCAGTGCTAAAGTGTACTACCAGGCAAAATCATCTTTTCCCTTCAGTTCAGAATATTTGGGGAGAGGAGGGGGGAGCGATCAAAGGGAGGGTGGGGCTAATTAGAAATGCAAATTATGCATAGAAAGAGCACAATGTATATTATGTACAGTTGAGTATTTAAAAATAACTAATACCATTGGAAAAATATAAGAAATAATTTCCTGTGAAATTCTTTATGCATTTAGGTACAGATTATTAAAATTTTTCCCAGTCTTTGATTTATCTTGATCAATAAGTGATATTTATTTAGCAGCTCCGAAAACTGCTCCCATAAACTTTAAAGCTATTGCGATCACTGTATTTAGCTATTTTCTATTTATAACGTTATATTGCCTTGTGATATTAACAGAAAGATTAAAGAACTTTTGCATACTTTTATCAGCAGACATTGAGTTTTTAATATTCATACATGCCATTCGGATTTTTTTTATATAGTTTGTTTTTGAAGCGTTTTACACAGGCTTTTTTTTTTTTTTCCTAAGTCTTAATAACCATGAAGTGTTGAAAGAAAAAAGAAAAATTGTGGGATGATTGTTTTTTGCTTTTTATTATTTTTTTACTGAAAATTGAGAAATAAAATGCTTAGTGGGTAAAAGTATTATGCAGCACTCTAATTTGGATGGTGATTTTTGAATGGATGGATGTGTTCTGTACATCCACAGCTATGCCTAAATTGTCTAGAAATGGAGAAAATTTAAAATTTTATTTTGTCACTATCAAAATCTAAAATCAGCATCATTTATTGAACTTACCTGCTAAAAAAGTGTATTGATTAAAAAATAAGCTCTTTTCTTCTCTTAAGTGCATCAGATGTCATGGATAGGGAAATTGAAGAAAATTAGTTTCGTATGTTGTCTTGAAATCTGTATCAAAAATAATAACTAATGTTATGAGCAAGAGAGGAAGCCATATTCTTAAAATTTTTTACTCCTTTTTTTTTGTTCAATTGTATTTGAAATAGATACTGTTCAAACAGAATGGCAAGAAAATAAGTTTCTGCGTTCCTGTATTTATTTATTTATTTTTTGAATTTTGAAAACCTAAATGGATCCCATTTTTTTATCTTTATGACATTTTTTCGAATTTCATCCACATTTTTTCCACAAATAGATGAATTTAGATGCTTTTAGACGATTAATTCAATTTTAATAGAAAAGGTCTATTTCTATTTGACAGGGCGAGGACTCAGTCACCTTTCTCACCTTTAGTCACCTTTTAAAATTTTGGTCACTTTTTGTCACCTTTTGGAATTTTTGTCACCTTTTTAAACCTTTCTTGAAACGTGTTTTAGAAAAATCTATTTTTGATGAATAAAATCTTTGAAAAGTATGAAAATTCTTTTCCTTACCTAAAAATAAATGGAAGTTTGGAAGAAAAAAAGCAAAAATCTGTCATTCAACCATTAAAAATGTGTTTCAACTGTAGCTCATTCACAAAACAAAGACGTCTAGAAGCACCTGTTTAAAAGTTTCAAGTTGTTATTTTCAAACTTTGGAGATTCTTATTGTTTTTCATACTGTAAAACTTTTTTGCAAACGCTAGATTTGAAATGTTTTTTTGGCTCCTGCTAAGATAATTTTATTATTTAAGATTCGCTGATGATCCCGAATAATATATTTCAGTTTCTGATAGTACTGAATATCAAATATGTTCACGTTGTTAAGGTAGGTTTAAGGTCACCAGTTTTTTCGATCTCTTGACCTGTAATGGGCCTCTTCCACATTACAAATCTGCATTCTGTGTTTATTATTATTATTTACAACTCTCTCAGTTAAAAAAAATGTCAAGTTTTAAAATTTTAAAAAATCTTTGGTAAGCAATCTTGCTTAGTGATGGCTCACTGTGGCATATGAGTTGACGAACCGTTGCTTTGCCTTCCACTACTTGTAGAAATTCAGAAATGATCCGCCAACATTGGAAATTGCTTTTTAATGAAATTAATGAATATTTTTTGTTGGAAATTTCTTTAATATATTTCGCTCTGCAGAAAATTTTGTCAGTTAAAATTTTTTATGAATTTAAAAATTCTCTGATGTTGAGTTGAACTTTTTAAATTGTATTATTGCGTGTCATGCTTAAGGTTTAAATTTTTCTGCATGCTGTGAATATTTTATATATTTTTTAAACTTTTTTTGCAATAACATTAGTTATTATGATTTTTTAATAACTTCATTTAAAATTACTTTTTGTACCTCTCACTGCAAAAATGAATGACTAATCCATTGGAAAGAAATTTTTTATAAGTTTAACATGTAATTTTGCTGTTGTATGTGAGGATTTGGTTAAATTAAAAAAAAAAAAAAAAATTTCACAGCACAGTGCTCACAAGACTTAAAATATAAATTAAAAGTTTTTCTCTCTTCAGTACTAGACATGTGTCGTTGCATATTTTCAGACCCCCCCCCCCCAAGCAAAAGACATTAACACTTTTATTCATATGAAATAATATCTTCAGTTTTATACTTCAACATTATTTTATTTTACCTTGTAAGTGTTATCATTTGGTTTCTGTTTCGATTTCATTTATTTTTCACTCATTCTCTAATTGTCAATACTTTTTAGTGAATTTATGCTTTGTATTTAGAGAAACAAGAAAAATAATGCTGATGATTTTGCAATGAGCTATTAAAAATATGAAAAAAATAAAATATGTTCATTAAATACATTGTCATTATCTTTACTTCATAATTTCAGGTGTTAATTTAATTGATTTCAAACAAAAATCTTTGAACATAACATAGAGCTTACACTGAAAGTTTTTTGAAAATATGTCCTAAAATGGTTTATTCGGAATCTAAGTCTTTTAAAATAATATGTAGGCCATTTTGGTAAAAGTCGGAAAAAAGGATAATCGTTTTCTGCTTTTTGATTTCTTAACAAATTACTTTTGGTCACCTTTTAGTTACTTTTTTGTCACCTTTTAGTCACCTTTGTTTTAAAATTTGTCACCTTTCTCACCTTTTTCAAAGACCATCAGCAGTCCTCGCCCTGATTTGATTTTCATGCTGCCCAGTTTTGATTGTAATATCTTTTTTGTTTATTTGATCTGATGGCTTTCTTTTCAGATGTAGAAATGGAGGAGGAAAACTCTTCAAATGACGAAAAGGTTGAAATCTCATCGTCTGAAGAAAAGAAAGACTTATCTACTGAAGAGCAGAATGAAAACTGTCCAAGAGACGCAAAGATTGAAAACCCACCGAGTGGAGAAAGTATTGAAAACCCAGAAAGTGAAGAAAAGGAGGAAAGCCTATCATGTGAGGAAAATAATGAAAATCCATTGAATGGGGAAAATAATGGTAAATATTTTTACTATTACATGGTACAGTTTTTGTGTTTGAACTAATTGATTTTTAAAAGTTTCACGAAAATGTTCGTGTTAATTTAAAAATGGAAGCTGATGAAGGTGTAGTATTAGATGAGAAATCCACAAGTGGAGCAAGACCAGATATTCGTCTCAAAATACAGAAAGGCTGTTGGTTTATTTTAGTACTTTTTTGTGTGGGCAAACCTGTAATCTTAGGTTAAAGTATTAGACCCTGTAATTTATTGTTTATACTGATGCAATTGCCTTGTTAAAATATTTAGGGGCATTCCACCGTCACGGATGGGACAAATCAGACTCGATAATTTGCCTTCATTTTGCTACAGATCCTAATATTTTAACTAGATAAAAGTAGACACATTTTTAATGTTTGCATTTGATGCAAAGATACTCCTGACACAGTTAATGAAATATTTTTGTTAATCAAAATGTAATTTATTTGTATGCATCAGGCGCCACATGCCGGACATGCAAAGTCAACCTTTCGTAATGGGCTTTATGTATTACAGTAAACTCTCACTTATGCGCCAGCCCAAGGGACCAACAGAAAAAGGCGCATAAGTAAACAAGCCTATTTAAAAGTCTAAAATGCAACATAAGTTCTAATGAGAGCATGAATAAGAATGTTTCTGCAGAAAATGATCATATTACTGCGGTTTGGCAACTACTGTAATCTAACTGCAATAATAAGGAGAAAACAAAAACTGTAGCATACCTAATCACAAACTGGTCCTTTTAAAACAATCCATAATAGATAAATGTCCCTCTCCGAACTCTAGTTCCCGTGAAAAAAATGCCTTCCGTGAGCAATAAAAGCAAAAGATTAAAGAGAAAAATGAAGAAACATGCTAATTTTTTAGGAAAAGATATTAACTTGTTTGCATTTTACGAAAAATTCGGCGCATAAGTGAAATATTTATCTTTAGAGCGACGCATAAACGAATGAAATTATCATTATTTTACTCTGGAATGTGCCGGGACCAGAGAGAGTTCACTGTAGTTAATTTTTTGCTCTATTTCGCAATGACAAAATAATAGTGTAAACCATTAAAAAAAATCAACATATCTTAGACTGTTTGGGTTTGGGACTTGGAGGATATCCATGATTCTCCCCTTTTGGTATTGGATTTCATTAATGTCAACAGATTCGTTGATCTGGTCTGACTCCGTCGAACCAGATGGGAGATTAGAAACAACAACAACAACATTAAGAAAAATCAGGTGTAGGTTTCTTCCACGACAAGTAGATATTTTGTCCAGCGTTTGACAGTTCGTATATTTTTTATTTCATTAAAAAGTAATAGGTAACATCAAAATTTTTTTCTTAAGGAGTCACACAAACATGTGCGATTTCCCGAGCAACAAATTTTGTTCATTGCTTTTTAAAATTTTTTTAATGAAATATATGAAGCGTCTCGTGCGGGACAAAATTACCATTTTCTGCGGAATGGCCCTATAGTAGTTCTGAAAGTGATTGTGTGGAAAACATATTTTTAAGCATTTCATAATTTCTTTTGTTTTTTAGAGATGGAAATTGATCAAGATGTAGCTGAAGAATCCACAAGTTCAGCAAAACCAGGTATTTGGCTCAAAATACAGAAATGCTGTTCATTTATTTTGGCACTTATTTGTGGGTAATCATGTAATCTGAGGTTAAAATACTATAATTTTCCATTGTCTGTACTGACACAATTGCCTTGTTGAAATTCTAAATCTTTTTTAAAGTGACTGCAAAACATATTTTAACATCTTTATTTTAAAAACTTTTGTTCCTTTAGAAATGGAAGTTGATTTAGCTGCAGCAGCTGAAGAATCTACAAGTGCAACAAATTCAGGTATTTGTCTCAAAATGCAGAGCTCCTATTAATTCCTCCTATTATCCAAAGCTCCCTGGCAATGTTAACTGTTGCTGATGCAAAAATTTGAGGATGGAAAATTGTACTTAAAGATAAATGAAATATTATAAAAAATGAAAAATAAAGCCAGTCTTGAAAAAGTCCAAATTTTACAGCAATGTTTTAGCACAGTTTTATTGATCTAGAATTGCTCTTAAAATATAATCAGAACTATTTTGAAAAAAAAAAAAAGAACTGCACGAGAAACAAAAAACTAAAAAAAACAACAACAAAGTTTGTCCATCCATTCCTGCTGTAGCAATAGCATATTATGTCTTTGGAACTATCCTAAATTTATTCAAATATAAGTTTAAGAACTTTTATAACTCTTTTTAAATAATAATAATAAAAAAAAAAGAAACAGATGTCTATTAAACAAAAAGCCGAGAGTGAGTTGCCATATTATTTACACTACCGTGTACCTAGTATCAAATAGTATCCATACATTTAAAAAAAAAATTGGCCTGGGTCATTAATTTCTTTTGGGGGCAAAGTGATTGTATATTCAGTATCATATGTTCACGACCTTAAACTTTGACCTCTACTCAAGGGTCAACAAGTTAAATTTGAGAGGAAAAAAGCGTCACTTTTTTCTTGGGACAATATTACCAGTACATTTTGAAATTTCAAGGATTTTGAAGGTGTCAACTATCAGACTCCCATAGACTTTGCTCAGCTTAAAAAAAAATGACTCTTAATGATAATGAGATTTCAGTTTTTTACTTTATTCTTAATTTTGTTTCTATTTTATTTTGTTTGACTAAACTAAAATAATTTTTCTTTACAAGATATAATTCTTAAGAACCCACAAAAACTTAATCTTAAAATCATTTCTTTTCAGCTTTTGAACTAAAATTTTGTACTAAGTATAATTTCATTATGATTCAGCATTATAATTTTTACTTTTCCTGTATTTTTGAGGTTCCAAACAGTTCATACTGTTAAATGATACAAATGTCCTTTCTAAATTTTCACAGTTGTAATCTTTGAAACACTTTATGTTACGACTTGAGAGGATTTAACTCTTTATGCAAGGAATATTTACGATTTTTTTTGGAATGAAAAAATTCTTTCTTATTTTAAAATTAACTTAAAAAGTAAATATAAAACCAAAGAATTGGACATCTTGTTGTTTAATCGTTTTAAACTATTATCCATATTTATTAATTTTTTTTCAGAAAAGAAGCCTGATGTTAATACTTCTGAAAAAAATGATGTAAGGGAAGAAGGTATGTTTTTGTTTTTAAGTTGATTGTAATATTTAATTCTACTTCTACAAAGAAAATAATATTGGTAATTTAGTTTTCCAACACCTCCATAACTGTCAATATGTTTTTTTTTTTTTAATTTATTTTTGTTGTTCTTCCTTGCTATGCATTTCATTTTACCAAAAATCATAGTGTGATTCAAGTAGCCCTTTGTTCTATTGGGGAATAACATCCTTGATTAAATTCATTGGTCCCTTATTGTTTGGTCTTTCAAAAGAGTTGATGAGAAAATTTGTATCAGTAGCAATAGAAGTCTAAAATCTAAGAGCACTGAAAGCAGGAACTTAAGCTTATTCAAATGCATAATTATAAATGTAGCCATTGCTTGAAATTATTGATACAGGCTGTACTACATACTTATGGGGAAAAGGCAAATTCTTTTATAGAAAGATGTTTAAAAAGAGGAACAAGGTCAATTCCTAAAATTAAAAGTTTCTTGCTAGATTTTAAATATATTTTTTAAATGAAATCAACTTAAGGCATGTTAAGTGATTTCGTTTAACCCTCGTGGGTCTCTTCTGGTTATATGTGACCTAAATGTATCGAAACCTTGATTCAGGGAAAATTCAACACTCGAGTGGGCGATAAATTTTAAAAACAGGGAAAATCTTATGAGACTGTGCATTGCTTAAATGGTTTTCCTTTATTTTAACTGTCTAATACTAAGATTTCAGTACCATACAACAGCGAGTACTAAATATGTTAATATTTCTTTTAAAAAAATTAATAACAAAAAAGCATTTTTTCAAAATATTTCCAAAGTTCATATAGGTACTTGCATTCATGAAAAATAATAAACCTTAAAAATACTAGTTTTTCTGAGTGCGGATAAAAGTGAAAAGCAAAAAAATTTTTTGAATTTACAATTTATGAGAGTTAAATTTTTGATACTGCAATTAATTCAAAATTTAGTAGTTTTATGGTTTTTGTTTCTTTATGACTCTGAAATTTTATATTTTTATGAAAAGTGGTATAGCAGCATCAGAAGCTACTTGTGTTAAACCTTTAAATTTTGAAAAGAAAATTTATTCAAATTATAGCCGGATGAACAAACCCATCTTGTGTAGTAAAGTTTGAACTTTATTTCAGAAATAGAAGTAATAGAAGATTCGTCAGGTGCAAAGTCGATGGATTCAGGAACTTCAGGTATGTTTTAAGACCACCTTATGGTCCCCCTTTACTCAGGATCAGGGTTGATAAAATTCAGGATTTTTGTAAAAAAAATAAAAAAAATCGGATTTTTTGATTTTTTTAAAAAATAGCTATTTTTATACCTTTTTTTTCTGTTTTAAAAGTATATTTGATACTAACAGATTACACTGTTCAAGTTCAATATCTAAATCCATTTTTTTAAATAATGTAATTAAAAATATAAGAGTATCATAAATAAGTAGAAAATAATTACTTACTATGTAAGGATTTTTGCTAGTTTCCATTATCTATATCATATAAAGAATGCTTCATGTTAATGTAAACATTTTACTCCTTCAATTATAGAATTGTTAGAGAGATACCCTAAGAGACCACAATAATTTTTATTTAAAAAAAAAATTTTACAATTTTTTTTTTTTTTTTTTTAATTCAGGAGGTTAATTCAGTGACTTATAAATGAACACAAGTTTTGCAGCTTTGTCGCTGCCAGGCCTGTTATGAAGCTTTGATTGTACCAACCCGTAGGTTGAAAAAATGCTCTCAATCGAGGCAGTTGATGCTCTGGCAGTCAACAGTTGGTTGAGAGCTTGTTTCAGGTGATTGATCTCCCCATTTGTCGAGAAGAAGTGACTTCTCTGCCAATCGAGTGGAGTAATACTATTTAGCATTTCACCACTGAAAAGTAATTCATAAAATGGATCGTATCTGAATGGAGAAACAAAAGCTTTTGAGTACTAATGATCAGCCTCATTAGAAAAGAAAAAATCACTTGTGCACGTGATGCATTGATGCTGGCCGTTCTAATAATTTTACGGCCAGAAAAAAAAAGTGACTGTCCGAAAGCGGATGATTTTTCAAAACTTAAAAAAACAGCGATCATAAATTTGCCTCTCAAGTGAAAATCGGTGGATCATCGTGAACTGCAGCAAATTCAATTATTTAACTCTTTTTTAAAGACCCATAAAATAAAATCCATGATTAAAGAAAAAAACACATGCATCTTGACTTCCAAATCTTTAATAAAATTCACCAGGGACTGAAAATTATATTTTTGGTTTTATACATTGAGAGGATAGTATGAGAAGTGTATTTTTAAATGAATATCTTAATAGCTTAACTCCTAACAGCTAAATTGCAACTAACTTTTAACAGAAGCAGCTTGTTTTATATATCCTTTGCATTTTCTTTTTTAATTTTATTGATATCATGATTATTTTTTTTTATAATTTTTCTTTGGTTTAAATTGTTTTTTTTTAAACAATATGAATCGTTCTTTTTTTGCATAAAAAATCGTTTATAATTAACATTGCTTGTTGGATTATAGTTTCGTCATATGCGAACCGTTTTACACTTTGGTTATTCAACAAAGGCCTCAGCTCATTTTGTCTCCTAAGAAAACAGGCTTCGGCACTTTCATTTTCTGTCATCAAAAGTCTTTCGTCGCAGAATGGAATGTGGCATACAATTAAATTATAAAAATATCCTTCTCTATCACTATTCAAAGTAAAGTAATGAGTATGTAAAACAGCAGGCCTATCTCTTATTTTGACACGTGTATTATCTTTAAAAACAATGTATTTTGTCGATTCAACATTTAAATCTTCATTTAATTCTGCATCGCCATCTTCTTCCATCCAACGGATATTTGAAACAACTTCATAGCGCACAGCAAACTAAGCCAAACTTAAGCTTTCTAGGTTGTCTGGTCTCTGTTCATACCTGTCAAAAATATCATTATAGACGGAATTTGAATCCCCTTCCAATCGCAAAAGCCGAAATCTTTGTTTGGGCAAGCAACTGTTTATGAATACAGTCTTGCGGGAATACATTTTCAGCGGCAAATGACATAACCAGTAGGCGCATTCGCAAGCACTCACTAATCTTTGCGAAATAATGGCTATTGTAACAGGAAAGGATTCCACAACAGTCCTCCTTGTTTCTTAGCTTGCAGTATTGATTCTTTAACAACATCGCCACATTCATTAGGCTCACATTTACTTACATATTGTGCTATGTAATATGCGACAGCTTCTACTGTTCCACATGGTTGAATGTCCATATTAGCCTCCCAAACTTTAAAAATGTCGGCAGTGTAGTTATTTACCATTGTTTCATTTGGTGCTCTTTTCAAAACACAGTGACATCCGTTATTCATCAGTGCTTGATCAGGGTCTAAACATTGAGTTATTTTACTCTCTGGTCGTGGAAAGCCAAACTTGCATGAATTTCGATTTCGATCCTTGTAACATGTACTGGTGTGTTTGTAAATTTGAACATTTTCAACGACAGTACCTAATGATTCGTTTTCAATATCCAACGAGCAGGAAACGACATTTTCTACTACTTCAATTCCTTCTTTTGATGAGAAATCAGGAATGTCTGCACACAAAACAAGCAAATGTAAATGAGGACTGCCCCTATTTTGAAATTCAATTCTGTACCAGTAATCTACAACTGGACCTCCCAACAAATCTGTGTTATTCTTAAAGTAACGCATTAAAGCGTTTACTCTCAACGTAAACCGTAGTGCTATGACAACAGGATATTGTTGAACTAGCTTCATTCGCTCCGAAAAGCTTATAATCTCTGCTTCGTTTGGGTCTCGTTTATCAGCTATTAGTAGCGCTTTTAACATGTCCACCCAGTTTAAGTCGTTGCATTAGAAGGTTCGAAGTTCGAATTTCTAACCATAGCAATTACACTGAAGTGACAAAAGTCATGGGATACCTCTTAATATCGTGTAGGCCCTCCTTTTGCCCGGCGAAGTGCAACAACTCGACGTGGCATCCACTCAACAAGTCGTTGGAAGTCTTCTGCAGGAATATTGAGCCATGCTGTCTCGATAGACGTCCATAATTGTGAAAGCGTTGATGGAACAGGATTTTGGGCACGAACAGACCTCTCGATGGTGTCCCATAAATGCTCAATGGGATTCATGTCGGGCGATCTAGGTGGCCAAATCATTCGTTGGAATTGTCCAGAATTTTCTTCAAACCAATTGCGAACAGTTGTGGCCCGGTGACATGGCGCATTGTCATCCATAAAAATCCCATCGTTGTTTGGGTACATGAAGTCCATGAATGGCTGCAAGTGATCTCCAAGTAGCTGCACATAAGCATTTCCAGTCAATGTTCGGTCCAGTCGCACTAGAGGACCAAGTCCATGCCATGAAAAAACAGCCCACACCATTACGGAGCCACCACCAGCTTGAACAGTGCCTTGCTGACAGTTTGGGTCCATGCCTTCGTATGGGTTCTGCGCCACACTCGAACCCTACCATCGGCTCTTACCAGCTGAAATCGTGACTCATCGGACCAGGCCACGGTTTTCCATTCCATCTAGGGACCAACCGATATGCTCACGTGCCCCACGAGAGTCGCTGCAAGCAATGTCGTTCTGTCAGTAAAGGCACTCGAGTCGGTTCTTCTGCTGGAATAGCCCAAGAAATCCAAATTTCTCCGCACAGTTCTAGCAGACACGTCCATTGTACGTCCCACATTGATTTCTACAGTGATTTGACGCAGTGTTGCTTGTCTGTTAGAATTACGACTCTTTGCCAGACGTCGCCGGTCTCGATCTTTAAGTGCAGGCGGTCGACCACTGCGCTGTCCATGGTGGGATGTTATGCCTGAAATTTCATACTCTCGGCACACTCTTGACACAGTGGATCTGGGAATGTCGAATTCTCTAACGATTTCCGAAATTGCATGACCCATGCGTCTAGCTCCAACTAACATTCCGCGTTCAAAGTCTGTTAATTCACGTCGTGCGGTCATCATCACGTTAAAACCTCTTCACATGAATAACTTGAACAGAAATGAAAGCTCTGTAAAAGCACTGCGCATTTATACCTGTTCTATGCGATGCTACTGCCATCTGAAAATTTGCATATTGCTATCCCATGACTTTTGTCACTTCAGTGTAATTCGGAGCAAACTCGTTTCCAGTAGGCTGCTGATCCTCTTATGTTCCTCATTGTGAGGTGAAT